>OX459939.2:110069257-110078205 GCA_949782905.1 Rangifer tarandus platyrhynchus | reverse complement strand
CCCTAACCCTAACCCTAACCCTAACCCTAACCCTAACCCTAACCCTAACCTCCTAACCCTAACCCTAACCCTAACCCTAACCCTAACCCTAACCCTAACCCTAACCCTAACCCTAACCCTAACCCTAACCCTAACCCTAACCCTAACCCTAACCCTAACCCTAACCCTAACCCTAACCCTAACCCTAACCCTAACCCTAACCCTAACCCTAACCCTAACCCTAACCCTAACCCTAACCCTAACCCTAACCCTAACCCTAACCCTAACCCTAACCCTAACCCTAACCCTAACCCTAACCCTAACCCTAACCCTAACCCTAACCCTAACCCTAACCCTAACCCTAACCCTAACCCTAACCCTAACCCTAACCCTAACCCTAACCCTAACCCTAACCCTAACCCTAACCCTAACCCTAACCCTAACCCTAACCCTAACCCTAACCCTAACCCTAACCCTAACCCTAACCCTAACCCTAACCCTAACCCTAACCCTAACCCTAACCCTAACCCTAACCCTAACCCTAACCCTAACCCTAACCCTAACCCTAACCCTAACCCTAACCCTAACCCTAACCCTAACCCTAACCCTAACCCTAACCCTAACCCTAACCCTAACCCTAACCCTAACCCTAACCCTAACCCTAACCCTAACCCTAACCCTAACCCTAACCCTAACCCTAACCCTAACCCTAACCCTAACCCTAACCCTAACCCTAACCCTAACCCTAACCCTAACCCTAACCCTAACCCTAACCCTAACCCTAACCCTAACCCTAACCCTAACCCTAACCCTAACCCTAACCCTAACCCTAACCCTAACCCTAACCCTAACCCTAACCCTAACCCTAACCCTAACCCTAACCCTAACCCTAACCCTAACCCTAACCCTAACCCTAACCCTAACCCTAACCCTAACCCTAACCCTAACCCTAACCCTAACCCTAACCCTAACCCTAACCCTAACCCTAACCCTAACCCTAACCCTAACCCTAACCCTAACCCTAACCCTAACCCTAACCCTAACCCTAACCCTAACCCTAACCCTAACCCTAACCCTAACCCTAACCCTAACCCTAACCCTAACCCTAACCCTAACCCTAACCCTAACCCTAACCCTAACCCTAACCCTAACCCTAACCCTAACCCTAACCCTAACCCTAACCCTAACCCTAACCCTAACCCTAACCCTAACCCTAACCCTAACCCTAACCCTAACCCTAACCCTAACCCTAACCCTAACCCTAACCCTAACCCTAACCCTAACCCTAACCCTAACCCTAACCCTAACCCTAACCCTAACCCTAACCCTAACCCTAACCCTAACCCTAACCCTAACCCTAACCCTAACCCTAACCCTAACCCTAACCCTAACCCTAACCCTAACCCTAACCCTAACCCTAACCCTAACCCTAACCCTAACCCTAACCCTAACCCTAACCCTAACCCTAACCCTAACCCTAACCCTAACCCTAACCCTAACCCTAACCCTAACCCTAACCCTAACCCTAACCCTAACCCTAACCCTAACCCTAACCCTAACCCTAACCCTAACCCTAACCCTAACCCTAACCCTAACCCTAACCCTAACCCTAACCCTAACCCTAACCCTAACCCTAACCCTAACCCTAACCCTAACCCTAACCCTAACCCTAACCCTAACCCTAACCCTAACCCTAACCCTAACCCTAACCCTAACCCTAACCCTAACCCTAACCCTAACCCTAACCCTAACCCTAACCCTAACCCTAACCCTAACCCTAACCCTAACCCTAACCCTAACCCTAACCCTAACCCTAACCCTAACCCTAACCCTAACCCTAACCCTAACCCTAACCCTAACCCTAACCCTAACCCTAACCCTAACCCTAACCCTAACCCTAACCCTAACCCTAACCCTAACCCTAACCCTAACCCTAACCCTAACCCTAACCCTAACCCTAACCCTAACCCTAACCCTAACCCTAACCCTAACCCTAACCCTAACCCTAACCCTAACCCTAACCCTAACCCTAACCCTAACCCTAACCCTAACCCTAACCCTAACCCTAACCCTAACCCTAACCCTAACCCTAACCCTAACCCTAACCCTAACCCTAACCCTAACCCTAACCCTAACCCTAACCCTAACCCTAACCCTAACCCTAACCCTAACCCTAACCCTAACCCTAACCCTAACCCTAACCCTAACCCTAACCCTAACCCTAACCCTAACCCTAACCCTAACCCTAACCCTAACCCTAACCCTAACCCTAACCCTAACCCTAACCCTAACCCTAACCCTAACCCTAACCCTAACCCTAACCCTAACCCTAACCCTAACCCTAACCCTAACCCTAACCCTAACCCTAACCCTAACCCTAACCCTAACCCTAACCCTAACCCTAACCCTAACCCTAACCCTAACCCTAACCCTAACCCTAACCCTAACCCTAACCCTAACCCTAACCCTAACCCTAACCCTAACCCTAACCCTAACCCTAACCCTAACCCTAACCCTAACCCTAACCCTAACCCTAACCCTAACCCTAACCCTAACCCTAACCCTAACCCTAACCCTAACCCTAACCCTAACCCTAACCCTAACCCTAACCCTAACCCTAACCCTAACCCTAACCCTAACCCTAACCCTAACCCTAACCCTAACCCTAACCCTAACCCTAACCCTAACCCTAACCCTAACCCTAACCCTAACCCTAACCCTAACCCTAACCCTAACCCTAACCCTAACCCTAACCCTAACCCTAACCCTAACCCTAACCCTAACCCTAACCCTAACCCTAACCCTAACCCTAACCCTAACCCTAACCCTAACCCTAACCCTAACCCTAACCCTAACCCTAACCCTAACCCTAACCCTAACCCTAACCCTAACCCTAACCCTAACCCTAACCCTAACCCTAACCCTAACCCTAACCCTAACCCTAACCCTAACCCTAACCCTAACCCTAACCCTAACCCTAACCCTAACCCTAACCCTAACCCTAACCCTAACCCTAACCCTAACCCTAACCCTAACCCTAACCCTAACCCTAACCCTAACCCTAACCCTAACCCTAACCCTAACCCTAACCCTAACCCTAACCCTAACCCTAACCCTAACCCTAACCCTAACCCTAACCCTAACCCTAACCCTAACCCTAACCCTAACCCTAACCCTAACCCTAACCCTAACCCTAACCCTAACCCTAACCCTAACCCTAACCCTAACCCTAACCCTAACCCTAACCCTAACCCTAACCCTAACCCTAACCCTAACCCTAACCCTAACCCTAACCCTAACCCTAACCCTAACCCTAACCCTAACCCTAACCCTAACCCTAACCCTAACCCTAACCCTAACCCTAACCCTAACCCTAACCCTAACCCTAACCCTAACCCTAACCCTAACCCTAACCCTAACCCTAACCCTAACCCTAACCCTAACCCTAACCCTAACCCTAACCCTAACCCTAACCCTAACCCTAACCCTAACCCTAACCCTAACCCTAACCCTAACCCTAACCCTAACCCTAACCCTAACCCTAACCCTAACCCTAACCCTAACCCTAACCCTAACCCTAACCCTAACCCTAACCCTAACCCTAACCCTAACCCTAACCCTAACCCTAACCCTAACCCTAACCCTAACCCTAACCCTAACCCTAACCCTAACCCTAACCCTAACCCTAACCCTAACCCTAACCCTAACCCTAACCCTAACCCTAACCCTAACCCTAACCCTAACCCTAACCCTAACCCTAACCCTAACCCTAACCCTAACCCTAACCCTAACCCTAACCCTAACCCTAACCCTAACCCTAACCCTAACCCTAACCCTAACCCTAACCCTAACCCTAACCCTAACCCTAACCCTAACCCTAACCCTAACCCTAACCCTAACCCTAACCCTAACCCTAACCCTAACCCTAACCCTAACCCTAACCCTAACCCTAACCCTAACCCTAACCCTAACCCTAACCCTAACCCTAACCCTAACCCTAACCCTAACCCTAACCCTAACCCTAACCCTAACCCTAACCCTAACCCTAACCCTAACCCTAACCCTAACCCTAACCCTAACCCTAACCCTAACCCTAACCCTAACCCTAACCCTAACCCTAACCCTAACCCTAACCCTAACCCTAACCCTAACCCTAACCCTAACCCTAACCCTAACCCTAACCCTAACCCTAACCCTAACCCTAACCCTAACCCTAACCCTAACCCTAACCCTAACCCTAACCCTAACCCTAACCCTAACCCTAACCCTAACCCTAACCCTAACCCTAACCCTAACCCTAACCCTAACCCTAACCCTAACCCTAACCCTAACCCTAACCCTAACCCTAACCCTAACCCTAACCCTAACCCTAACCCTAACCCTAACCCTAACCCTAACCCTAACCCTAACCCTAACCCTAACCCTAACCCTAACCCTAACCCTAACCCTAACCCTAACCCTAACCCTAACCCTAACCCTAACCCTAACCCTAACCCTAACCCTAACCCTAACCCTAACCCTAACCCTAACCCTAACCCTAACCCTAACCCTAACCCTAACCCTAACCCTAACCCTAACCCTAACCCTAACCCTAACCCTAACCCTAACCCTAACCCTAACCCTAACCCTAACCCTAACCCTAACCCTAACCCTAACCCTAACCCTAACCCTAACCCTAACCCTAACCCTAACCCTAACCCTAACCCTAACCCTAACCCTAACCCTAACCCTAACCCTAACCCTAACCCTAACCCTAACCCTAACCCTAACCCTAACCCTAACCCTAACCCTAACCCTAACCCTAACCCTAACCCTAACCCTAACCCTAACCCTAACCCTAACCCTAACCCTAACCCTAACCCTAACCCTAACCCTAACCCTAACCCTAACCCTAACCCTAACCCTAACCCTAACCCTAACCCTAACCCTAACCCTAACCCTAACCCTAACCCTAACCCTAACCCTAACCCTAACCCTAACCCTAACCCTAACCCTAACCCTAACCCTAACCCTAACCCTAACCCTAACCCTAACCCTAACCCTAACCCTAACCCTAACCCTAACCCTAACCCTAACCCTAACCCTAACCCTAACCCTAACCCTAACCCTAACCCTAACCCTAACCCTAACCCTAACCCTAACCCTAACCCTAACCCTAACCCTAACCCTAACCCTAACCCTAACCCTAACCCTAACCCTAACCCTAACCCTAACCCTAACCCTAACCCTAACCCTAACCCTAACCCTAACCCTAACCCTAACCCTAACCCTAACCCTAACCCTAACCCTAACCCTAACCCTAACCCTAACCCTAACCCTAACCCTAACCCTAACCCTAACCCTAACCCTAACCCTAACCCTAACCCTAACCCTAACCCTAACCCTAACCCTAACCCTAACCCTAACCCTAACCCTAACCCTAACCCTAACCCTAACCCTAACCCTAACCCTAACCCTAACCCTAACCCTAACCCTAACCCTAACCCTAACCCTAACCCTAACCCTAACCCTAACCCTAACCCTAACCCTAACCCTAACCCTAACCCTAACCCTAACCCTAACCCTAACCCTAACCCTAACCCTAACCCTAACCCTAACCCTAACCCTAACCCTAACCCTAACCCTAACCCTAACCCTAACCCTAACCCTAACCCTAACCCTAACCCTAACCCTAACCCTAACCCTAACCCTAACCCTAACCCTAACCCTAACCCTAACCCTAACCCTAACCCTAACCCTAACCCTAACCCTAACCCTAACCCTAACCCTAACCCTAACCCTAACCCTAACCCTAACCCTAACCCTAACCCTAACCCTAACCCTAACCCTAACCCTAACCCTAACCCTAACCCTAACCCTAACCCTAACCCTAACCCTAACCCTAACCCTAACCCTAACCCTAACCCTAACCCTAACCCTAACCCTAACCCTAACCCTAACCCTAACCCTAACCCTAACCCTAACCCTAACCCTAACCCTAACCCTAACCCTAACCCTAACCCTAACCCTAACCCTAACCCTAACCCTAACCCTAACCCTAACCCTAACCCTAACCCTAACCCTAACCCTAACCCTAACCCTAACCCTAACCCTAACCCTAACCCTAACCCTAACCCTAACCCTAACCCTAACCCTAACCCTAACCCTAACCCTAACCCTAACCCTAACCCTAACCCTAACCCTAACCCTAACCCTAACCCTAACCCTAACCCTAACCCTAACCCTAACCCTAACCCTAACCCTAACCCTAACCCTAACCCTAACCCTAACCCTAACCCTAACCCTAACCCTAACCCTAACCCTAACCCTAACCCTAACCCTAACCCTAACCCTAACCCTAACCCTAACCCTAACCCTAACCCTAACCCTAACCCTAACCCTAACCCTAACCCTAACCCTAACCCTAACCCTAACCCTAACCCTAACCCTAACCCTAACCCTAACCCTAACCCTAACCCTAACCCTAACCCTAACCCTAACCCTAACCCTAACCCTAACCCTAACCCTAACCCTAACCCTAACCCTAACCCTAACCCTAACCCTAACCCTAACCCTAACCCTAACCCTAACCCTAACCCTAACCCTAACCCTAACCCTAACCCTAACCCTAACCCTAACCCTAACCCTAACCCTAACCCTAACCCTAACCCTAACCCTAACCCTAACCCTAACCCTAACCCTAACCCTAACCCTAACCCTAACCCTAACCCTAACCCTAACCCTAACCCTAACCCTAACCCTAACCCTAACCCTAACCCTAACCCTAACCCTAACCCTAACCCTAACCCTAACCCTAACCCTAACCCTAACCCTAACCCTAACCCTAACCCTAACCCTAACCCTAACCCTAACCCTAACCCTAACCCTAACCCTAACCCTAACCCTAACCCTAACCCTAACCCTAACCCTAACCCTAACCCTAACCCTAACCCTAACCCTAACCCTAACCCTAACCCTAACCCTAACCCTAACCCTAACCCTAACCCTAACCCTAACCCTAACCCTAACCCTAACCCTAACCCTAACCCTAACCCTAACCCTAACCCTAACCCTAACCCTAACCCTAACCCTAACCCTAACCCTAACCCTAACCCTAACCCTAACCCTAACCCTAACCCTAACCCTAACCCTAACCCTAACCCTAACCCTAACCCTAACCCTAACCCTAACCCTAACCCTAACCCTAACCCTAACCCTAACCCTAACCCTAACCCTAACCCTAACCCTAACCCTAACCCTAACCCTAACCCTAACCCTAACCCTAACCCTAACCCTAACCCTAACCCTAACCCTAACCCTAACCCTAACCCTAACCCTAACCCTAACCCTAACCCTAACCCTAACCCTAACCCTAACCCTAACCCTAACCCTAACCCTAACCCTAACCCTAACCCTAACCCTAACCCTAACCCTAACCCTAACCCTAACCCTAACCCTAACCCTAACCCTAACCCTAACCCTAACCCTAACCCTAACCCTAACCCTAACCCTAACCCTAACCCTAACCCTAACCCTAACCCTAACCCTAACCCTAACCCTAACCCTAACCCTAACCCTAACCCTAACCCTAACCCTAACCCTAACCCTAACCCTAACCCTAACCCTAACCCTAACCCTAACCCTAACCCTAACCCTAACCCTAACCCTAACCCTAACCCTAACCCTAACCCTAACCCTAACCCTAACCCTAACCCTAACCCTAACCCTAACCCTAACCCTAACCCTAACCCTAACCCTAACCCTAACCCTAACCCTAACCCTAACCCTAACCCTAACCCTAACCCTAACCCTAACCCTAACCCTAACCCTAACCCTAACCCTAACCCTAACCCTAACCCTAACCCTAACCCTAACCCTAACCCTAACCCTAACCCTAACCCTAACCCTAACCCTAACCCTAACCCTAACCCTAACCCTAACCCTAACCCTAACCCTAACCCTAACCCTAACCCTAACCCTAACCCTAACCCTAACCCTAACCCTAACCCTAACCCTAACCCTAACCCTAACCCTAACCCTAACCCTAACCCTAACCCTAACCCTAACCCTAACCCTAACCCTAACCCTAACCCTAACCCTAACCCTAACCCTAACCCTAACCCTAACCCTAACCCTAACCCTAACCCTAACCCTAACCCTAACCCTAACCCTAACCCTAACCCTAACCCTAACCCTAACCCTAACCCTAACCCTAACCCTAACCCTAACCCTAACCCTAACCCTAACCCTAACCCTAACCCTAACCCTAACCCTAACCCTAACCCTAACCCTAACCCTAACCCTAACCCTAACCCTAACCCTAACCCTAACCCTAACCCTAACCCTAACCCTAACCCTAACCCTAACCCTAACCCTAACCCTAACCCTAACCCTAACCCTAACCCTAACCCTAACCCTAACCCTAACCCTAACCCTAACCCTAACCCTAACCCTAACCCTAACCCTAACCCTAACCCTAACCCTAACCCTAACCCTAACCCTAACCCTAACCCTAACCCTAACCCTAACCCTAACCCTAACCCTA
The DNA here is from genome assembly GCA_949782905.1 of Rangifer tarandus platyrhynchus. NCBI lineage: Eukaryota > Metazoa > Chordata > Mammalia > Artiodactyla > Cervidae > Rangifer > Rangifer tarandus. Next base: position 110,069,702 of record OX459939.2, on the reverse strand, counting down.
ACCCTAACCCTAACCCTAACCCTAACCCTAACCCTAACCCTAACCCTAACCCTAACCCTAACCCTAACCCTAACCCTAACCCTAACCCTAACCCTAACCCTAACCCTAACCCTAACCCTAACCCTAACCCTAACCCTAACCCTAACCCTAACCCTAACCCTAACCCTAACCCTAACCCTAACCCTAACCCTAACCCTAACCCTAACCCTAACCCTAACCCTAACCCTAACCCTAACCCTAACCCTAACCCTAACCCTAACCCTAACCCTAACCCTAACCCTAACCCTAACCCTAACCCTAACCCTAACCCTAACCCTAACCCTAACCCTAACCCTAACCCTAACCCTAACCCTAACCCTAACCCTAACCCTAACCCTAACCCTAACCCTAACCCTAACCCTAACCCTAACCCTAACCCTAACCCTAACCCTAACCCTAACCCTAA